>JBCAQO010000006.1:2163100-2190882 GCA_039111635.1 Heterobasidion occidentale
AAACAAGTTGGTCTCTAGTGGCCGTGCGTCAAGTTGTTGGTGGCGAGTCAACTCCCCAGCCTGCCACCTACAGTTGCCAGGGTTGAAGGCAGTGTCACGGGCTACATCAGTATACGCTTGATATTGTCTCACGCTCTGTAAACCGAGTTTGATTCGGAGTATCAAGAGTCTAGGTCTGTGACAAAAGTCACATGAAGCATGTAACACCATCGAAGAAAACCGCGGATTTGTACTGCCAAATTAGGCATCATGACCCTGAGCACCTCGGAGGAAAAGCGCATCTATCTTGCATCTGCCAATCGGAATCCGAGCATTCATGCCGAAGCGGACTTTTGGATTTGATTTAATTTCGTGAGAATCTTCAAATACGTCCAAACAATGTTTTCTATAAGATCAAGTGTCATTGGCCTTCGAAGGTCCTTCAATCCTGCCAGAGCCCCCCTCTGAGCCCCCCTCAGCCACAGCCAGCCCCCTCCCCTGCATATTATCTTGTTCATATACAATGGCTATTAAAAGAAAGTTCGACTCTGACTCTGTTGAAGTTGGCCGTCAAGTAGGTTCACTTTCAGGCTAGGCGCGACGCGCTCCAGCTCACGGATTTCCCATATTAGGCCAAGCAAATCAGATGCATCCCATTCCCTGCATACGAGCCAGATTTCGACGTCGAAATGTCAGACGCGTCGAGTTCAGATAACGAGCTCATGCCTGCTCAGCAATACCATAGCCGGCACGACTCCGCGGCCAGCACGAACTCTGACGCGTCTTCAACTCATCCTAGTATGCCGTCTTCCCTATCCCGACACTCACGGTCGGTTTACAGTTATATCCCACCCCTAATAGGTCGCTACCCGTCATTCAATATCTATCCTACTCCTTTCTTTGGTGGCCCTGGTGGTACTGTTGATACTGATTCTCACAATTATTCGAGGTACGCAACTCCCCCGCCGCAGGCACCCGCAAAGCCCGTCGGCCTCTTTGAGCCCAGAAACTCTTTCGCACATCACGGGTAAGCGAACTTTCTCCCATGGTCGTGACGACAGCATATACACTATATTCTTCAAGAGCTGTGCTGACCGACTCCGTTCTGCCCCTTTCGCAATGTTGCCTATGATCAGAAATTGCACTCAGATTCCAAACTTCGTATTGCTTGCTCGGCCGGTTCTCATGGCCAGAGGACCATGTGGAGTCACTGCGAAGAATGCGGCGCCATCGAAATGATCGACCCCGACTATTGAAGACCACTCCTTCGACTAGGCCGACTTGTACTTCCGCCCATCCAATCCTCTTTATCGCTGCCACCGTGTCCCGCTTCCCCGACTGATGGACATTTTATCTTTTTATGGTTTTCTATTGTGCTGAACGTTTGTGTCTCATGCTCCATTGCTCTGGGCCCATCGTAGTTGCTTGGCCCATCCTCATCGACATCCAACCTCCTCCGGTTCATCATCTCGCCTTTTCCCACCACATGACGTCGACTCTCCGCGGCACCAAAGCCGCATCGATGATGAAACTTCGTCGTCACCGCCAAAATTGTCTTGGTCGACTGTGTTCTCTTGCCCATTAATTCGTTATATTCCATCCATTCCCCGTGCATTTCTTGCCCCGCCCGCCACATATCCTACTCGAGCCTCGTCTGCATCAATGTCTCTGTACATATCGGTCCGCTTTCTGTAACACGTTGTTGTGCCTGTGTTTCGCGTCATAGTTGAAGTGCCCTGTTCGGTACGTTTTGGATCATATGAGTATGTGTTGCGGAGTTAACGTCTTACGCTGTTCGTGAGTTTGATTGGCGGACTGACGGCGTGAAGCCTTGAACGTAACATCTTAATTGAGATCCTCGGGGAGGGCTTATGGCCCCAAGTCACAAGAGATGCAGAAAAATATCTGGCGAAGGGCTCTCGTGTGCACCTCATATACTCAGTGATATACACTCATATGAGTGATGTCCTTGGATTACACCTCTCCAGCATAGCCGGCTCGATTGCGCTTCTGTTTTCCCACTCACAGCAATGTCTCATGAATACATCACCGCCGATGGATGGGAGCCGCCACGCGCGCTAGAAAGGCGTTTGGTGATAAGCACGCTTGTACCCCAAATCTTATTCCTGTACACTAGGCGCTTTGTGAAAGATCTACCCAGAAAGTATACCCTTGTCTATCGCTCCGACGCATCGACCGAGTTGGTATCTCAAGGTTGTGGGCTTTGGGCGGACATTGGGACAGGATCTTTCCGTGAGGTTGCTGTACGCTTCTTGACTTCTCAACGCGGAACGCCACGGTAAGGTATTTCACATGCTAGGACAGCCATACAAAGTTCCACGACCTGGCTTGCGAGGAAGAAAAAGTAAGGGGGGAAAGGCACGAAGAAGAGCCGTCTATCTGGGGACATTAGGAAACAGGACCGCCGAATCGATGTAACTTTGAAGCTTAACGGCAGGCGGGGTCGGCATCATTGCCAAAGCAGGTTGGAGCAGGAGCTCATTGCTATGTCCATGCGTATTGGGATGCGATGTAGGTAAGCGCGGGGTTTGGACCAAGGCGCCTGACTCGCTGATCGCTTCATCTGGACAAGATCAGAATTCTGTAAGAGCGGATATGGCGGGAGGATGAATGGTTTCAGCCTTGTTATGAATCAGTGAGACCGGCGAAACCAGCATTAGACGCTTCTTTGAGACGAGCTTTCAGAAAAAGGTATAAACAAGTGTCGAGAACATGTAGGTTGTCTCAAGGGTGGATTGTAGATCGTCGTGGAGCCAATGATTCTTGGGACGTTGGAACAGCTGAGCCAAAGAGCAGTTCCTCACGCTGAGACCGAAATTGCTGCAAACTTGCCGCAGTTCAGTTTTGCAATGATGACATCAGCTTGGAGTCGAACCACAGCCAGCGGCAAACAACGACGACATCCTACGATGGGCGACGAGCGAGTGTCCCCTTTCACTAGTATTTCGGACACCCGTTTGGTTGCAGAAGATGGTTATAGCACGCAGACAACGCAATACGGTTGCCCGCAGTATCCGAAATTTGCAACGGATGCTGTATGGAACAGCGGCAACCTCGAAGTGCATTGGACGAACCGTTGCTTGTACGTATGCGTCGAAATGACGTTCTGACTGAGATTGGGGGTGGGGCCCCACCTGGGCCGGTGTTCCGCACTCTCCCCCGCCCGTTCTCCACACTTACTGACACAGATCTCTGATAGCTCCGATGTGGCAGAAACGATAAAAGGCAGAGCCAGCGCTCGAGATTTCTCGCCCTACGCGTGCCCTTTCCTCCACTGCTATCATGTCCCACTCACCAGCAGTCAGCCGACGCGCTTCGAATGAGAAGAAGGCTCGCACGTCGCTCGAGGAGAACAAACAGGAGGAGCGGATAGACGATGTCACTGCCTTGAACGTCAAGCTTGCCAACCCTCTTGCAGGCCTCTCGCACGAGCAACTCATCAATGACGCAGTGGAGTTTGCTAGGACACATGGCCTCGAACACCTAACAGAAGAGTTCAAGAAGGGAGCTCTGATCGCCCAGGATCCTTCCGCCTTTGAAAGCCTTCCTCTTCTCACGGAGGAAGACAGAGTCCATCTTCGAAGGGAGCTTACGAACAAATGGGACCAGCCTGCCACTCTCTACTACCTCGTCATTCTCTGTTCCGTGGCTGCTTGCGTTCAAGGGGTGCGCTCTTCGTCTGTGGCAAACGTGTTCTAAATTGACGAGAAAATCGACTGATTCTTTAGATGGACGAGGCTGTTATCAATGGTGCCAACCTTTTCTTCGCTAAGCAGCTCGGTATCGATCCCAAAGCCCAAGACGGCAATGCGAGTCGAAATCAGTGGATATTAGGTCTCGTTAACTCCGCTCCATACGTGCGTCGGAGGCGTTCCTATAAACACGTTCAAGTCTCATGAATTGTTTGCAATAGCTGTGCTGCGCCGTAATTGGTTGCTGGCTCACTGATCCTCTCAACCGCTATCTTGGTCGGCGTGGCACAATCTTCGTTACCGCGACCGTGTCTTTCCTGGCTTGCATTTGGCAAGGCGTGACCAATTCGTGGCCCCATTTGTTCATCGCTCGGTTTGTCCTTGGATTGGGCATTGGCCCCAAATCTGCCACTGTCCCTGTCTATGCTGCAGAGTGTGCTCCCTCTCCCATTCGTGGCGGTCTGGTCATGATGTGGCAAATGTGGACCGCCTTTGGTATCATGATCGGATATGTCGCAGACCTTGCTTTCTACCGTGTTCCAGATAAACCTCATATCACTGGTCTCAATTGGCGTCTTATGTTGGCTTCGGTAAGCGATCCGCTATATCTGCAATGCTCCCAGATCTGATGTTGAAATGTTCATCAGGCTGGTATCCCCGCTCTCGCCCTCATGGCTCAAGTTTTTCTCTGTCCTGAGTCGCCTCGTTGGCTGATGGGCAAAGGTCGGTATGACAAGGCTTACCGATCACTTGCACGGTTGCGCCGTCACCCTATCCAAGCTGCTCGGGATCTGTACTGTCAGTCAAAATCTATTCGACCATATCAAGTGAACGCTCATCATTTCACGTAGACATCCACGTTCTTTTGGAGGCCGAAAATGAGATCACCGAAAGCAAGAACAGGTTCAAGGAGCTCTTCACCGTTCCACGTAATCGCAGGGCTACGTTAGCTTCATTCATTGTCATGTTCATGTAAGTTTCTGCTCATACTGTATCCTAACCTGTCGTCCTCATATCGAGGTGTCCATTATCAGGCAACAGTTCTGTGGCGTCAACGTCATCGCGTACTACTCTTCATCTATTTTCACTGAGGCGAACTTCAGCGAGATTCAGGCTTTACTGTCGTCGTTTGGCTTTGGTGCCATCAATTTCACTTTCGCGTTCCCTGCCGTGTGGACCATCGATACCTTCGGTCGTCGCAATCTTCTGCTTACAACATTCCCTCTGATGGCTATTTTCCTTCTCATGACCGGATTTGCATTGTGGGTTCCCTTGTACTCCCCATGAGTGATATCTGATCATGACGGTTTCGATAGCTGGATCCCTCAAGATAACAAAGCTCGCATCGGAATCGTAGCATTAGGCATTTATCTGTTCGGTTGCGCCTACTCGCCTGGTGAGGGCCCCGTGCCTTTTACCTACTCTGCAGAAGCCTATCCTCTCTACGTTCGAGACGTTGGTATGTCGTTCTCTACCGCGGTACTGTGGTTTTTGTAAGTCCGCCGTGTACCTCTCTTGTGCGGCATGAATGTCTCACTCTGTCTTCCTACCCTTCTCTTCAGCAACTTCGTCATTGCAATCACATTCCCGCGTCTTCTCGGAGCCTTCCAGCCCCAGGGCGCTTTCGGCTGGTATGCCGGATGGAATGTTATCGGGTTCTTCCTAGTGCTGCTTTATGTTCCCGAAACAAAAGCACTCTCGCTAGAGGAACTCGACCAAGGTCCGTTTGGCATGCTCTCCATCTCCTCTCGCATAGGGACTCATGTGTCCTACGCTGTACTTCACAGTGTTTTCTGTTCCTACGCACACCCACGCTGCATATCAGCTCAAGGCCCTTCCACGAAACATCAAAAGACACATCTTCCGCATGAATGTCGAAGATGTCCCGCCGCTGTACGAGCACGAAGGTGCCATCGGCGAAAAACACTATGCGCCGGGTGGTGTGGGTGCTGCCTAGTCTTCATTCGCTTTCCAGCACGTGGTCCAGCTCATCCACCCCGTTTTGCTTTCACTCTGGCGGTCTCGACCAGTCGCTTTGCTGTATCCCCTTGCATCTAAATTACGATCACTATGACCGGCAGATGCAGTGTCCTTGTATCCTAATGTGTATGTATGTGTGTATGTATCTGTATACCTTAGCTAATGGGGCTCGCTGCCGCATTTGTTTTCGTTAGTCTCCTTACCGTATTGTCAGACGAGACGCTGTATTTCTCTTAGCGCTCGAATATATCTATTCAGTGGACAGGTCGAATTTCCCTGTATGAAGGGTCGCTATCATGAATGATAGTATCTGGAGATGTGCACAATGGTGGGTAGTGCACTCGATGGTGTGGCGGGAAAGACCCCGAAAAAAAGATTGCAAAGGCATACGCACAAGCAGACAAGTCCATAGGGGCGCCCATCAAAGATCAACCAAGCGAAGTCCAAGCGATCGCCGACTTGCACGCACTGTGCAAGTCCGTAGCGATAACATGTGAATGTTCACGTATTTGGCGAAGACAAACAAAACCTACGGGAGCCCGACCTGCAGAATGATATGCAAGTCACTGTAATGAGACCTTTCTCGTGTCGGTGGTGGACAGGCACACAGGACCGATAAATGGCAGCCTTGCCAGGGCTTGAGTATATATAGGTATATGTACGGGCAGACCGATAAGCTTTAGCGAGGTAGGACGCAAGGTGGAGATAGGGAGCACTGAGGCCGAGGATGTTTTGACTGGGTGCACTAGTGGTGGTTATGGGAGGTTGTATAGAACAGACCTCTCGAAGACGTCGATGAATGCGAGGGTGTCCGAACAGAGAAGCGGTGTAAGGGGGGCAAAGCAACGCAGTAAAGAGGTTTGTTTGTTACATATGGCCTACGATGGTTAGAATCGACTGGATTGAAAGCCAAAGATAGCAAGGAGCAAGACGGCTAGTGGCGACTGCGGGGAGAGGAAGAGCTCCTGATCGGCGGCAAGGCGCGCAGCGCCACTTTTATGTACTCAACCCAGACGCGTCTCACAGCAAGACCCTCAATGACACAGACAACCTTGCTTCAATACGAAGCCCCATGTAAGCAGCAGCGCCTTCCAAACATCGCCCTCCTGATTCCAACCGACCGGTCTCGACGCATACAGGGCCCGTGCACGCGATCGACTGGTGCAAGTCGCCTGCGCCTGGCCAACTCCGTCCACGCTCCGCCTTCCGCCTGGGGGTGGCCTCGTTCACCGAAGACTACAGAAACCGCATCGCCGTCGTCGGGCTGCAGGACGAACGCGTGCTCGTGGAGGACGACTATGGCGACTACCCGGACTTCGTGACGCTCGTCGAGGCGAACCACGGATACCCTGCGACCAGCCTGCAGTGGCAGCCCAGCGCGGCGTCCAGTTTCCAGTGGACGCAGAAATCTCCGTCGACGGAGCTGCTTGCGACGACGGGGGACTCTTTGAGGGTGTGGGAGTACACGAACGACGCATCGCCGTCGCTGTCGAGCTTCGTGGGAGGCAGCCGACCTCAGGAGGGCACAGATTGACGCTTAGATCTACACTGTCTGGGGTATGTCGCCCGCCCTCTCTCGCGCTCGCCGTCGTCTGTTGAAGCTCACGATGCCGTGGCTTCACGGGCGCCCAGCAATCAAAAGTCACCAACCAGTCGGGGGGCGCCCCGCTCACCAACTTCTCGTGGAACGAGAAGATGCCCAACCTCGTCGTGACATCATCGATAGACACGACGTGCACCGTCTGGAACATCGACACCTCCACCGCCGTCACGCAGCTGATCGCGCACGACCGCGAGGTGTACGACGTCGCGTGGCTGCCAGGATCGACGGACATCTTCGTCTCCGTCGGCGCGGACGGCTCGCTGCGCGCGTTCGACCTGCGTAGCCTCGAGCACTCCACCATCCTGTACGAGACCCCGCCGCCGAAGAACCCGCCGCCGCCGACGACGCCGTCCGCGGGGTCCCGCCCCCCCACGTCGCCGCTGCTTCGCATTGCGTTCAATCCATCAGACGCGAACTACATGTCAACGTTCCACATGGACGGATCGGACGTGCAGATTCTGGACATGCGGAGTCCAGGTGCTCCCGTGATGGAGCTTCGGGCACATCGAGCGCCTGTCAACGCCGCAGCCTGGAGTTTCACAGACACCCCGTTACTAGCCACCGCAGGTAACGTAGACCGACGGCCCGTCCAGCTCGCTGCGAGTGAACTGATGCCTGGTCAAAATTCTACAGCGGACGACTGCCAGCTACTCCTGTGGGACATCGCGCCGCATTCGCTGCCTCCCAGCTCCTCGCCCCGCAACGCGAGCTCGCGCCTCAGCTCGCCGCGACCGTCTGACGGGAAGAAGCGGATTCTGTCGGATCCCGTCATGGCGTACTCCGCGTCGAGCGAGATCACGAACATCGCGTGGTCGCCGCGGATCCCGCAAATGATACTGAACAGCGGGCACATGACGCCCGCGGGAGAGTGGCTCGCGGTTGTGACAGGGAAGTCAATCAAAGCTTTGAAGGTGTAGACGACGGGGCGCTTGTGGGGCCGGACATTTTTACGTGCTGTGTTGTGTTATCATAGTTGTGTTGCTCGAGATGGTTCAATGTTTTCCTTTGGATGTATCAGGCGTGGACGTCGATGATGCATCGACAGCCTGAAGCGCTGGCTCGCACTGTCCAATATCCAGCGCGCTGAGCGCATTCGTCTGTTCATTGCAGCTTCGAGACAGGTATGTGAATTGATATACTGGTCACAGCGAGATGCCGTTCTGACAATTCGTGTAGCACACGTCGCGTGCGTAGACTGAGACGCTGCTTTTAGAAAGTTGGCAACCTTCTTGGCAACTCTATACGAGTGCTCTGTGCCCCTGGTTCCGGATCTCCAATTTATAGTCTCGCAGAAGACTCTGTCCACGGGGCACCAGCTCATGAGATCCATGCACTCGTACGAACGGCGCGTGTGGGGTGGCACCTGCCCTGTGCAGCAGCGTGGAGTGCCTGACGTGGACCGGGGCCCCTTATCGCCGACTGTTGTGGTCTGGCTGAGCAAACGCTGGACGGACTTATCTGCACGGCAGCGCCGGGTTTCGTGTCTGTCAAAGAGATATTAGGCGAGGTGATACGCGGGGTGTCTTGTGTTGTGTGGCTGGCTATCGGAATGAAGGGGGCGTGCACCTGCGGGTGCATTCCCCATAAGCAATCCAATTGAAGTGCCAAGTCAGTCCTCTGAATTCCCGACCTGATAAGACCCGGACGTGTGCAGGTGGGGGTGGCAGAGAAGCCGTTTTTTGCCGCAGAAGTCGACCCAAAGGAGTCATTAACTCCGGATTTAGACGCACTGGCGGGGAAGTGGGTCGCCGAGCAGTGTGGAAATGGGACCGTGAAGGGAAAAAAAACCAAAAGCGGGGACGGGCAGATAGGAGGGGAGAATTGGATATTTGGGGCAAGGCACCGACAAGGGGTTATCTGGCGGTGGACGGGACGAAAAACGATGAACCGCATGGTGTCGCTGTGCAGAGCGTATTTATGGGCCCGATCTCGCAGCCATGTTTTTTTTCCTCCAGCGACCAGCGCTCCCTCGAGTCTTTAGCAGCCCGCCGCCGTGCCCCGCCGCACTCCTGCACACATGTCGAACGAGCTCCCCGCCGTCGAACAAGCCGCGCCCGCTCTCGATAAGAAGCGCTCCCGCTCCACAGACTCCTTCCCCGACAAGGAGGGCCCGGCGCACGTACACGACTCAGAGGCACAGCCAGACAGGGACGAGGAGAGCACATCCTGGCTCTCCCGCCATCACGTCCTCATCCACCGCGTCGTCCTCATCTCCCTCGCAGCCTTAATTCTTGGCTGGTGGGTGTCCGCGACCATCCTCACCGCGACCCGCCATCGATGGATCGTCCAGACGCTCTTCGCCTGGTTCTTCCTCGCCATCATCGCCTTCCGCTTCATCCCCAACTCCGTCGTCACCCGCCCCGTAGAGGCCGTCTGGGTTCCCGTCGTCCAAAAACCCTTCTTCACCCTGCCCCGCTCGGTCCGCCTAGCCATGGGCTGGGGTGCCCTCCTCTCCATCGTCTTCGGCTCCGCCTTTGGCTTCAAGACGACCGGTGTACGCCCGTCTTGCTCGCATTTTTTTCACTGCGTTGGAAATCCGTTGAGCCTACTTTCTCTAGAACACCAACTATGGCGATCGTGCCATCTCTGTCCTTGGGCTCTTCCTCTTCCAGCTCGGATTCTACGTGTCCTCAAAACATCGGTCCCACATCGAATGGTATGTCTTGTGCCGCTCCCCAGTCTATCGGCGGGTTTGATAATCTTATCTATCCTAGGCCAACCGTGATCGCGGGACTCTTCATGCAACAGGCCGTAGCACTCTTCGTGTTGAAGACCTCTGCCGGTTTCTCCATCTTCAAGTGGTTGGCCACCCTCGCTTCCGACTTCCTCTCTCAGGCCTATGTCGGCGCCGCCTTCTTCTTCGATGCTGAGACCGTCGCCAAGCACTGGTTCTTCGTCAACACGGTATGTACACTAGTCACGCGACCAAAAATCAGACTAAGGCGCCTCGGTTCCGTCAGCTTTCCGCAGTGATCTTCTTCATTGCCTTCGTGCAGATGATGTTCTACGTATGTCCCCGTGAAGTTCTCGCGCAGATCTCGTCGCTGACTTGTTCCCAAAGCTCGGAGTAATGCAATGGATCGTGAAGAACTTGTGAGCTCCCCTCGGCACTTTCTTTTGGATGGGACGCTGACTCGACCGCCTCAAGTGCCTGGTTCTTCTTCAAAACGATGAACGTCTCTGGTGCAGAGGCCGTCGTCGCTGCCGCGTCGCCCTTTATCGGCCAGGGCGAGTCTGCGTGCCTCGTCAAGCCCTACGTCGATCTCATGACCGAGTCCGAGCTCCACCTCACCATGACCTCCGGGTTCTCGACCATCGCCGGATCCGTGTTCACGGCGTACGTCGCGCTCGGCGTGCCCCCGCAGAACTTGATCACGTCCTCCGTCATGAGTATCCCCGCGTCTATCTCGATCAGCAAGGTCCGCATGCCGGAGCTCGAAGAGCCTGTCACGCGCGGCCGTGTCGTCGTCGACCGCGGTGTCGAGAAGGACGCTCCTGCCAGCGCGTTGCACGCGTTCTCTAAGGGCTCCGTCTTCGGTCTCGTTGTCGCTGGTCAGATTTTGTGCGTTCCATCTCTCGTGCTGCTACGTTTGAGGCTATGAGAAGCTGAATGCGCTCATGCTGCAGGTGTAACGTGTTGACCATCCTGGCGCTCATCGCTACCATCAACGGCCTCCTCACATGGATTGGCCGTGGCTTTGGTATCCACCATCTTACCCTCCAGCTCATCCTTGGATACATCGGATACCCTATCACTTTCCTCCTCGGTGCGTTCGCTGCGCATATATGCTGTATAACCGTGCCCCTCTAACATATACGATATATCCAGGTGTTCCCCGTCCAGAGATCCTCCGCGTCTCCCAGCTCCTCGCCACGAAGCTCGTCGAGAACGAGTTCGCCGCCTACCTCGGTACGTCTGCCTCTGCCCCCCGTGCCCTGCGTCTGTCCTGAGCGACACTCATACGTGTCGCGAACAGAGCTCCAGGCGATCCAGGCGAGCAGCAACCCGCTGACCGACCGCGCGTTCACGATTACGTCGTACGCGCTCTGCGGCTTCGCGAACCTGTCCTCGCTCGGCATCCAGATCGGCGTGCTCACCGCGCTCGCGCCGACACGCAGCAAGATCATCGCGCGCAGCGCCATGTCCGCCATGATCTGCGGCTTCATCTCCACGCTCCAGACCGCCGGCATCGCGTGAGTGCTCCCCTTGTCTCGGTTCACACTGCGGGCGCTGACTTTGTGGATTTTCTCTTCGTTCGCCTTGGACCGACGATAGCGGTATGCTGGTATGATCGATCCCCTTGCGCGGCGTCGTCCCTGCTCGGATCTATGTTTCCCTTGGCGTTTCTCTTCTCTTCTCGGGTAGATTATGGCTATTTGTGCGCTAGGGGGTGTGTACTAGCTTATTGTTGTAGGCGCACGCGCGCGCGCCGGCGTGTCCCGTCGGATGTCTTGTAGGGATGTGGTGCGGGGAGGGGCGGTGTGGTGGTGTTGCAGTACGGTACTTACGTGGCAAGGGTTGCTACTAATGCCTCGGGCTGTGCTTTGGTGTAGGATAAGTGGCCTCGACGCGGGTTTATGGTTGACCTCTTTTCTCCTTGTTGGCGTGTGATTAGTCGGTCGACCGACCGACGCGGCATGTCATGGCGGCACCTTTTGAATTCGGAGTGAGGTAGGGGAGGCAAAAAAAATCTGGTTGCAGATATCTGGCGTCGAAGCAGGTTTATTCGCGGCTTGCTGTTGACTCGCCGAATTGGATTGAAGGAGCTTCGAGCCCAGTACACAGAGTCCTTTATCGACAGACAGAGCCGGTTAAATTTGCACTCGACGTCAACAGGTCGATGTCCTGCAGCTCCTGCAGCACATCTACGAAGTTCTCGATGCTCAGGTTTGCCTTCCTCCATCGTATCCTGCAAAGGCCTCTCCGTCGCTTGGTCTTACCGTCTTTTCTTCCCTGTCCCTTGATTTCCAGCACTCGCCTCAGCGCCCACATATCCTCTGCTCCGAGGCCTTACGATGGCCAGTCGTTCAATACCGTCTGAATCAATGACGTCGACGACGGCGAAGCGTTTTACTGTAACGAGAAGCCGCAGTGCGCACATGCTCACGCCCGAGCAAGGCCACAGCTAGTCTCCGTGGCCGACCTTACACAGAAGACAGTCGTTCTGTGTATAAGGCCACAGCTACTACCCGCTCACTCTGGGACAGCAGCTCAAGGACGGCCAGCTCGAGGTCGTGAGGAAGCTCGGCTGGGCTGAGTATTCCAGCGTCTGGCTCGCCCGCACGCTCGAGTAAATCCCTAAAGTTCTAGGTGCTGCCCGCGCCGGTTCTAGAAACACATACCCCGTCGAGTACGTCGCTGTCAGGGTCCGGCGTCGTGCGAGGACTCCTCGGCGAGGTCGACGCCCTCTACGTGATCAAAAAGGCGAACCCGCGTCATTCGGGCTACAAGCACTGCAGGATCATCTACGACACCTTCATCTATGCATCGTGACCGATGTTCTTGGGCCGTACCTCACCGGCCTAGCGGCGTTCTTTCCCCCTTGCCCTCATGCAACGAATCATTAAGCAGACGCTTCTTGCTCTTGACTGCGACTGTGCCTTACGCTTCTCCGTCGGGTCGAAGGCAAGCTCCTCCGCTTGGACACGTTCGCTCCTTGCACGATAGAGGCATTTCTCCGCAATTACAAAGTCCTAGGAGAAAATGACATCCCGGCTGCGGCTGCGTTCATACGGAGATGCTTGACGCTTGATCCTTGGAGCTGTTGAGTGACGCGTGGTTCAAGGATGCGTGAGCCCTATATCTTGAATTGATTGTATATCATGCGCGGTGCATGGGCGTCACCTGGTGATCCATGCGAGGTCCGTATGAATCACTCCTGCATGCAGATCGTCACTTACCTGTCTCATGACAGTGTGCATTAGACGTGCTGCCGCGTACATAGCCTAGAGGTATGGTCGTAATGTGTTAAACGTAGCTAACCCCGCCCAGGGCAGAAGTCCGAGGCTTGTACACCACACTGCCTTTTCCTGCGAACGAGAACCACTCAGACGATCACCGGATCCTTGCCTCTGTGAAGGATGCGTAGCTTCAGCGGTGAGTGATGCGATAGCCGTTCGCAAAGTTTAAGTCCAATGCCTCACGTTGAGAGTTTCTGGTGAGGAAACCATTCGAAGGATAGCCCCGCCGCCTCCACATCTCTTCGCTTTCAGTATAGAGCGGCATGTATTCCATCATCTGTACATGGTACGGTGCTTGTAGTCGTATGCACGCCCATCTTCCATGGGTCTCTGCTTGGGATATCACTGTAGCTCTGCTTTTGAACATCACTCATGACATAGAAATGAATGCGTGCTTGTGCAGCTCAGTAATGGGGCCGTGAAAGTTGCACACTCTACAGCGCGTCATGTTCAACGTCTGCTCACGGTCATATCCGAGACAGGACGTTCACCCACAGACACTTCTCTCCGCCATCGATACCTTGATCTTTACAAGCAGACTTTCTTTCCACCACAATTGTCCCCTCTTTCTTCTCAAAGAACACACTATCGCCTCACGCTCTCCTTATCGTCTATTCTGTACGGTGCGTTCACCCACATACCCGGAGCTAATATGTCCGCCAAACCGTCCATGGACGGCAAAGACTTCCTTCTCGGCCGTTGGTATGGACTCCTCTGAAGCTAAGAGTACAGTTTGTCTTTGATGACAAAGTGCCCGTGCTCGATGTTGCAGTCGTCAGAAATTTCATGACCAACCCTAGTCAGGCTATTCACAAACTCAATCACAACGATACGATCAGATGCAAGACAGCGCAGACTGGATTTTTCTAAATACACATAGTCAAATGACACACCCATCCACGATGGGATAAACACGAGTGAAGATGGATGAGATCGTACTAGTACAAGCCGTGTTGTGGTAATAACCGAGACTAACGACGCGAGCCAAGGACGAAAACGACGAGTGCTGATAGAAACGACAGGACTGGGAAAGGATTTCGTGTGGATGAGGGTCATACAAGAAAAGCAATGGAAAATAACGCAGGAGAAAGAACAGACAGGGCCGCATTCAGAGGAAGGGGAGGAGCGGAAGGGGATCGCGGCACTGGAATGGAGATTAGAACAGCGATAGACGAACGTGCTGAAAATACGAACGTAGAAAGAAAATTTAATAGCCAGGGCCTCCGTAACCGCCCCTGCCAAAGCCGCCCTGCTGGTAGTCATTTTGTTGACCGTAGCCGCTCTGAGGGGGGTACGAGCCTTGCTGGTATTGCTGGCCGTATCCTGATGTAATTTAAATCAATATATGCAGTGGAAGAGTTTGTAACAAACCTCTACCAACCCTGCTGGCCGCCACCGCCGTAGCCACCCTGGTTGTAACCCCCCTGACCTCCACCAGCGCTGTAACCACGGCCTCCACCTAAAGACAATCAGTGACTGGTGTAGAATAGATCAACAAATTCATACCGTAGCCTCCACCGGCACCTCCGCCACCGTAGCCTCCACCGGAAGCACCTCCTCCGTAGCCTGGAGATATGTCAGAACAAAATGCAGATAAAAAAACTGATGGTTCTAACCACCGCCTCCTCCACCGCCACCACTGCCCTTGGCATTGGCGAGGTTCACCCGGATCCTCCTGCCATCGAGCTCCTGCTCGTTGAGGTTGTTGATGGCGGCATCAGCCTCCTCGCTGGTGCTGAAAGTGACAAAGCCAAATCCGCGCGAGCGACCAGTCTCACGATCCCGCATCACAATGGACTACGACACAGAATAAGCGTGTCAGCGGGCAAGCTCATGCGAGACTCGATGCAATCATCCTTATGAGGACCATCAAGGTAACAAGGCAGAACAGCGCACATCGAGGATTTGGCCGAACTCGGAGAAAGCCTGAAAGCAACAACAACAACGCGCAACGGAATCAGGATAAGAGAACAAGACACCAAAGCATCAAACTGACTTGGCGCAACGTATCATCGGTCGTATTCCAACTCAAATTGCTATCAATAGTGTACAAGGGTTACTATCAGTCTCGCACTTCCCCAACCCCGTCGAGGAGGAGAAGCGCGCATGAGCAAGAACACAAACACACAAGACTGACCCAACGTAAACCTTTGCAGACATGACTGGAGAGGATTAATACAATAGGAACCAGGATCCTGTACACGAGAACGAAACCGAGACCGAAAAACTCAGAAGGGACGGGCCGATTGTGGGGGTACCTGGAGCGGACCTTGGGACAAAAGCGACGCGACGCTCGAAACTTTATACCCCAAGAGAATTTTCAAGGTCAGATTCAAATCCAGTCGATCTAAATTCAGCGATTCGTTCTAGAATCTAGAACAGGTCACAGGTTTTAGGGGCTGTCCTCGTTCGGTACGTGACACAAGATAACACATGGGCGCTGGAGCATGTAGATGAGTGTGAGAAATGAAGACTGACAGCGGAAAAAGACACAAATGGAGAGCCAGACTATACAAATGCACCTACCAAAGCTATATGCACGAAGGAAGAAGACAATGTAAGGTCATTACTAGTATAACAGAGAGAGTTCATAAGAGAGAATCATGGGAAAGGTCGTGACTAAGTCGTAAGCGGGAATTGAGAGACAGGCAGGGAGTAGTGTGGGATGGGATGTGAAAATAGAGAAGCCAGGAAAAGAAACGCCGGAGCGCCGTCAGGTTCACATTAAGCTCTTCCTCTTCTTCTATCCTTCTTATCCTTTTTCTTGTTCTTGTCGTTCTCGCTCTGGATGCTCGGTGCCGGACTATCTGTGGTTTTCCCTGCTTCGCCCTTAGGTGCGCTCTTTCCTGCGTCGCCTTTCGAAGCGCTATCATCGTGCGTGTTCGAGCGGTTAAACGACGCATCTCGAATGAACCCTGGGATTGGAATGGAAGATGCTGATCCCTGGCGTCTAGTCGTAATCGAAATGCGGCGCGCGAGCCGCTGGAAGTTCTGCGAGGAAATCCGTTTCCGTTTGGGCTCCGATTCAGGGTCAGGTGTGCCGCTTCGAGGGGGAGTGCTGATTCCCTGAACGAATGTGACGCCTGGGCTTTGAATGGGCGTGTCACCGATGACTGAAGAGCGACGCGTGTCATCGTTGGAGATCGGGAAGGCGATAGGGCTGGAAACAGGAATGGGCTCGGAATCCTCGGCATCTGACGTAGGGAAAGCAATGGGTGCATCGACATGCTCTGTCACGGCTGGTCCCTCGACAATTGGCGTGTCTTCGATAATAGCGATTTCTGTCGGCTGAGCATCCACTTGGACAACATCCGAAATCTCTGCGGTCGCTTCCTCAGTCACGTCGCCAATTGCCGTGCTGTCTTCCGCCCTGGCCACGGAACCATCATTCTCAATTGAGTAACCTGACACCACATCTTTACGAAGAATAGGTTCTGGATCCTCCGAGGCAGAGATTTGATCAGCCCACATGGAAGCGAATATCCCGTTTTGCTCCAGAAGTTCCTTGTGGCTTCCCTGTTCGACGATCTGGCCATCTTTGAGGACGAGGATCCTGTACGGAATGAGAACAGCACAAAGATAGGAGATAAAGTGATCTTACAAGTCAGCAGAAGCGATGGTCTAGACATTGGATACGTAAGTGTGACTGTTTTTAGACCCAAGAACTGAGATACTTACAGAGAGCCGGTGAGCGATGGATAGCGAAGAGCGTCCTTGAACCAAGTTCTGCAGTGCCTTCTGAATATCTCTCTCTGTGGAGGTATCAAGTGCGCTAGTGACAGTGGATCCAATCAATGCGGGACAAAGACTTGACAGTCATGAGAACACACCTGGTGGCTTCATCAAGCAATAAGATGGGTGGATTCTTCAAGAGTGTGCGAGCGATGGCAACACGCTGTTTCTCTCCACCGCTGAGCCTGATGCCACGTTCACCGACCTTCGTCTCGTATCCGTCTGGGAAACTCAAGATCCTGTCGTGCATTTGTGCAGCTTTGGCAGCTTCCTCGAGCTCCTCCTGGGATGCACCAAACTTGCCATATCTGCATCGTGCGTTGAGACATACATACCAGTCAAAACATGCGGGGAAGACATACCCAATATTGTATGCGATGGTTGCGTTGAAAAGCACTGAGTCCTGTGGAACAACTCCAATCGCCTTCCTCAAGCTCGCTTGAGTGATGTCACGGATATCCTGCCCATCAATCGCAATGCGTCCTTCACCCTCCTGCAGATCATAGAAGCGGTAGAGCAATCTCAAAATAGTCGACTTCCCAGACCCTGACTCGCCAACGAGAGCAACAGAGCTGCCCTTCGGCACCTTGAACGACACCCCTTTCAAAGCGGTCGTGCGGCCATCGTAGGAGAAGCTGACATTGTCTAGAGATGAAGATGAGCGAGCGAGAATGAAAAGCTACAATAGGCTAACATACCAAACTCGATCTCGCCATCACCAACCAGGAGATCGGGCGCGTTTGGCTTGTCGTTGATTTCAGTAGGCTCATTCAGGAGTTTCAAGAGCTTTTCGGTGTCAACCAAAGACTGATTGATGGAGCGGTAGATATATCCTAGGCTGTTCAGCGGGCCGTATAACTGTGAGTGAGAAGGTAAGACATTGGTTGCCAGTTTTAATCGCAAATTTCTTACCTGTGCGAGGTAAGTGATGAAGAACACGAAATCGCTAGCTTCCAAGGTTCCAACGATCACACGTTGAGCGACAATGAGGGTTCCAACAAGCAATCCAACAGTCTGCCGATGAGAAACGGATGTCAGAGATGAATTGAGAATAATGAGAAGAATTGCTGACGATGATGAAATTTTGGACGAGGTTGAGCAAGTTTAAGGAGACTATGAAAAACATTAGAGATGAGCCTCCAGGTAGTCTCAATGGACTACATACGCATGACACGATACTCCAGCGCCTGATATTGAAGGAGAGCATCTCTGTAGCGCTCCCCTTCGTGTTCCTCGCCATTGAAGTACTTTACAGTTTCATAGTTCAACAAACAATCAGTATGAATTCCCCGAGTGATCTGTTCCAAAAACGAATGAGAGGATGCTATCGGGCATGCGACAAACTAAACGTACGATGTCGCGATCATTCATCTGCCTCCGCAGCTGAGTGCGCCATCTGGTGAGCCCCACACTAGCTGCGACTAAGATACAGTATGAGCACATATTCTGTCAATGCCAATAGCCCGCGTGACTCACTGTAAGTAAACATCACGAAAAAAATTACAATGGACACTGTCCAATCCAATCTGATCGTGAAAACAACAAGAGCGACGATGATATCGACGAGAGTTGGAATCACACTGAATAGAATAAGCTGTTCGTTGATGGTCGATCAGCCATCATGATCCGGGAGGGAATTAACGAAACGCGCGCACCTCCAACGTGTGGTTGATGGCAGCCCCACGATCCAAGATACGGAGGACCTCACCAGTCTTACGCCGAGTGTGGAACGCAAAAGACAAGTTGAGTAGGTGATTGAATGACAACTGAGACATTTCTGGAAACATCGCGCGTACAAGTGAGTCCAAGGCAACATGGACGTATTGAGAGACATACCGCGATCAGAATACTGCATCACAGGAGCCCAGAGAGCCTAGTGAAGCATCGATTAGGATGAGCTGTTAGATCGACACATAATGGGACGCACGTCGCGCAACGCGGCCAATCCACCACTGCTCTGCAAGAAACGAAGCCCAACGTATGCAAAGACCCATGGCCATGGCGAACGCCCACTATCCTTCTCAAAGATCGAAACAAGCTTGGCGAGAACGACAGGAACCGCAAAGTTGATGACGCGCCCGATAACAAGGGTGAAGATACACAGAAGCTGTAAACAACTTCAACGGTTTGGTAATGCACATGCACTCGCAACTGTACGTACAGCAATCACTTGCAACCCACGACTCTTCGAGGGCCACAAGTAGGGCGTGATGCGACGCAAGCGGGTCCAAAGCTCACCCCACGAGGGATCGAGGTTGATTTCTTTCTCCTTGGTGCTGGGCTGATATCAAAAAGCAATGAGCAACTGTCCCAAACTGTATATTTGCTGCCTACCTTCAACGGCAGGATACGAGACGCAGGGTCAGGTGTATGCGCGCGTGTAGTAGGGCCCGAGGCCGTGAGGTTAGTAGAACCCGTGCTGCGGAAAGTCCCGTACTTGCTGCCGTCGACAGGAGACGCATTCAGGCCTGTCGAAAGGGATGCCCCAGCTTCTGGAGGCAAAAGAAGAGATGTCGACGTCGGCTCGGGTTCTGCCCCATCGACCGAAACTGCGGAGTAGGTAACGCGAGGGCTGATCAAGGCGAAGAATAGTGGCACGAGGAGCAACACGCGAAGGCCGGGAAGACAAGGTGCAAGAGAGTAAACAAGAAGAGCAAAGTTTTGGCTACAAGGGAAACGTGAGCTGGGTTCAAGACGGCAATCGGCAGGTAGATATAACTCACAAACATCAGGAATAGACGCTCCATAGAGGACAACCTGCGCGATGTCCAAGATCAAGGACAACGCTATCGCAGCCTTCAACCTCTTCAGAGACCAGACATCGACGCCCTTGACGTCTTTCCAGGCACCCAATGCGGCGAGGCCGGCGAATGCAACTAGGCCGAGGACCGCGTTGACCTCGATGCCAGAGTTGTAGGGCCACTTTTTATAGATGACGGCGAAGATAACAAAAGCCAGCCCATCGAGAAGATAGGTAAAAGAAGAAAGAGAGAGGAGGGATAAAATGAGGGCACGACGAGGCGTGCGAGTCGCGACGACGACTGGAGTGATAGGGGACGGTGACGCTGGTGAGGCGGGTCCGGTCGGCACGATGGAGAGGGTTGACAGGAGTACAAGAGCAGGAGAGACGATGCGCAGCGCAAAGAGCGCAACGTCCTGCGCTATTGCGGGGTGGGGAAGCATCGTGTGCTAAGTCGTCGTCGGTGTGCTCGCTGTCGACGTTGGTGTTCGTGAAGAAAAAGAGAGAAAAAGAGAAAAAGAAGAGGGATGTGTGCGGCGAACGCGCGCGTGGGAAGGAGCGCCCGAGTGTGCCGTCCTTATGAAGCAGGGCTATCGCGCTTGCGGCTAATTTCCATGTCTTCTCTTCACCGGTCACAGTCTTATCACACTGTTTAGCCTCCCCGACAGCGAATGGCAGCGGTCGCGGCATCTGTGTTATCGATGCGCTCGTTGACGTGCCTGTGCGCACCATCGTCCCGCCAGCTGCCGACACTGGCACAGGCAATGGCACCCACACGTCCACACTCCGGTCCCCGCGGTCTCACGTACGGCCTCTTCTCCATCTTGGAAATTTTTCTTCGTCCAACTTGGCCCGTACGCGTACACCTTTCCATCTTGTTCCATATTCCGTCATTCCATCGCGCGGCACAGCGTCGCGGAGTCACCCTCACGTCCATGTTCCGCACGTCCGTGGACAAGACAATCACTAATAACGAGTCCCAACACTCCTGCCCTTCCCTATTTGAGAGCCACGAGGCATCCTCGAGGCAGCTCGAGTGCACCCGAAGTGGATATCGTTGATGTGAAACCGTCGATCATGCGTACAAATTTGCATAAAATCAACCTTGTCAATCAGTATTTCTATCAGCAAAGAAACCCTCCGGTGTTCGCTGAGTCGCTCGATGCCCTATCACAGTCGCAGTACAGCATTTCAAGCATCAGAGAAACGGGAGGCGTTTCACGACGTGGTCCGTTTCACCGAGTCCGGTGATGGTGTTGCCACGAGGTAGGACCCACAGGAAGTTGCACATTGTGCCATTATCTGTACAGGGGCCAACACACGGATAGACTTGCGGAGATATGCTCGCGATCAGCTGAACTGTGAGACAAAGATGAACCAGAACACCAGAACCTTTTGGATTGTATTTATACATCCTTGAGCCCTTGAAGCACATCCTCTAACTTGCTCCTAGCCTCCTCGACGCGTTCCCCCTGCACATCAACACCTTCCCTGTTTTGGATCTTGATGGCCTTGCGTGCCTCCCGTGCGAATTCGTACGAGAGTTCTACGGAGATGTCGACTTCTGATTGCCCCTCTGGTTGCACAGGCGTTTTCGGCGAGGTCGTGGCCATCAGGAGAGAAGAAAGGTCGAGGTCAGATGCTCGCAAAAGAGCAAGGTCTCGTAAGGTGTCCTCCAACGCAAAAGGATTAGATTTAGGTTTGGAGCTCATGGTGAAGAGGATGAGGCGCCAAAGGGAACACAAGGCCTCCACGCCTCTAGTAAGGATCACATGATGTCGTGGAAAGATGCAGGCCGAGAGCTGCCGAGAGGGACTGAATGAGATTGATGCATGATTACACACTAAGTCTGGGACGAAGGGTTGTCGGACGTGTTTAGACCTCGTTGAGGTCGTGTGCTCATCCACCCACCATCTTCTGCTTCGTCTTACCTTCAGCCCATGCCTCGTGCATCCCAGCAACCTCGCCCACCTCGGAGGACACCCGTCACTCGACAGGCTCGCCCTCAACCCGCCCACCTCGGCTACGGTGCCGACAACTGTGCCGACGAGTTCCTTAGATAGTTCACCAGGCCCACAAAACGGCGTCCAAAAGAACAATTCACCGCTCAGCAACATGTGGCCATTCGCGACAATGCTGACCTTGTGGTCTCCATGCCGCCAGTAACAAAAGACGACAAATGAATAGCGCATCATGCAAGAAACCACGTCTCGACCAGCACGAGCCCCAGTACCGTACGAAGGAAGCGCCCGATACCTAGTCTAGCTAACGACGAGTCCATGGAACACGGGGAGTGACAGTAAAGAGAAAAGGGGGGTTCGTAGAAGAAGAAACAGGTGCGAGGACGGGGACGGGGAAAAGGGACGACTGGATTTGATGATCTGGGGAAAGGACAGCGTTCAGAGATAGGCTGGCAAGGGGAAGATGTTGGCCTTGATACCGAACGCCTGTAGGCGCTTGACGAGGAAATTGATGGACGTGACGAAGGTGCAGTCCGAGACGTCGGTGGTTCTGTCTCCGCCAGTGAGTATGCCGCAGATGCGACCCACGGCGTCGATGACGACAGATCCCGAGTCTCCAGGCTCGGAAAACGGGCCAGACTTCGAGTTGCGAGGCAGTACGGCTAATTCCCTCGACATCTCACCGGGCTGTCCCTCGAAGTAGTGTCGGACGAAGGAACGAATAGTGTTAAGGCGGCCGACCGTGAGGTTGGAGGTGTTTCCGTTCTTGAGGACCTTGATGACGGAGTCATTGTCGTGGTCTTTAGTCCCTAGAGGAGGCTTGAACATCTCCTGGTCTGAGACGATACCGACGCACCTGAGAAGACGGTCGCCAGGGTAATCGAATGAGTTCGGGTTGGCGGTGGGGATACATCCAAGCAGTGAGCTCGTCAACCTCAACGGAGCCAAGGTCGATAGCGTTACCGATAAAGTTGAGCTTCGAGACCTCGGTGGGGTGGATCTGGACAACCGCCCAATCGTCGGTGTAGCCGTCCTCGCCGAAGTTGCAGCTGATGGGGGGGGGACAAGACGTGGCCGATGACCCAATTGCCCTCGCCCTTCCAATCTCTGTCAACATCGGCGAGCAACTTCTCGAAGGCCGTGATCGCCTTTCTCGCCTCATCCATCTTGGGCTGTACCGCATCCCGCTCCGCAGCAGCGTTGTCCTCGTCCTCCATCTCGCTAGCTAGCTCCAAACGTTTGTTGAGCTGCCTGATGATGATGTTCTTGCCACCGATCGCGGCCTCGACAGCCTCGACACGAGCCTTGAAGGCGGCCTCTCCCAACACCATGACGTCCCTACGAGGCGCACCAGAGCCGTCCGTGAACTTGTAAAGCGTATTCGCTTCCTTGTCGAGGTGAAGCAAGACGTGTCTGGCGGTGAGCATGAAGAGGATGCCGGGCTTGGCACTGTCGATGAAGAAGAAGCCCCCTGTTCCTTCGAAGTTGGTCGTCTTGGAGTTACAGATGGGGAGACCGAGGGAAGTGGAGAAGGGCTCGCGGAGGAGGGCGGCAGGGTTAGCACTAATGGCGGGTTTGTACATTGATGCTGAGAGGGTAGACTTGGATTCGCGGATCTCGACGTGAACATCGTCAATACCATTATCGACAAGGATGGAGCGGCAACGGATAGCGACCTCGATGCCGAGCTCGTGAGAGAGAGAGTCAGGGTCGACTCCTACGAAGATGACGGCGGGAGGGGAAGCTTGGCCAGCTGTGCGAAGGGGTGTCATACTAGTGCACCGGACCTGCTTCTCCTGCAGATATCAATCCATGGCGGGACCGACAGTCCCCTCCCAGACCTCGTTGAGACGATGCGTGCCGAGAGGCGTCAACCCCTTGGGGACCAGATAAGCCTCAGCACCCGTGGGCCTCATCCAGACGTCGCAGCTGGAGCGAGCGACCAAGTGGGGCTTGGACGGCAGCCCATAGTAGGAGTACGTTGCTTCGACGTCGGAGGGAGCGTAGGGAGCACTGGGAGGCGGATTGGGGACGACGTGGTTGAACATGGATGTGAGGATGGGGGCCATGGTATAGGAGAGACCCACTCAATGTATTCGTCATCGACTATGTATCAGTCTGCTGAGGAGACTAGGGCCATGGAGCCTTTCTGAGATATGGCGAGGCGAGTACGAACGTAGGTTTCGGTGTTAGACACTAGAGGAAGAAAGCACGAAAGAAAAAGGTTAGAACGGGGAGAGACTCGAGGAGAAACGGGACGCACTCTGCTACACGATAAACACAGCAATGGCTCGGAGCAAAGCGTCAAGTTGGGTACTTTTGAATGGACTGCGGACACTCGATCTCCGCCATCTGCCAATTTGGCTGTGCGTTGCCATCAGAACCTTTGCATCGCCAGTAGTCTCCGTGGCTGACCGGTGACCTTTACACAGAAGACAGTCGTTCTGTGTATAAGACATCGCCAGAGGAACCCGATCAACTTTCAGCGCTTCAGCAGTCTTTCAGCCCAGATTACAACTACAATGCGATACAACGATATCCAAAACACTGCGACCAACCAAGACTCGAAAACAACCGATAGTATGTGAGTAACGTAGAGAGCGAACACTGAATGAATCTATCAAAAATTTCGTGCACACGAGCATGCCGGTATCCCATCTACGCCAAAAGGTCTAACACATCATCCGAAGAAGGCTCTTCAGCCATATTTTGTGCGCTCTGGCGGCGCACCTTGTCGCGACCACCCCTTCCGAGATTCCAAGTCTGCGAAGCCGCTCGTCGCACGGCAGCAGCCCTCTCCGCCGCCTTTTCCTCTCTGAGGTTGATCACATTTTTCTGCGCGTCCGCCACCAGCGTCCTAAAATTCCACTCTCGCCGCGGCTTCTTAGGTGAGAGGATCTCGTCAAAGTCTTCGTAGCTATCATCCTCGTCCTCCTCGTCTTCGTCCTCGTCCAAGGAGACTTCAGTGTCGGGAGATAGAGACCTCGAGTGGGTGGACGAGTCGCTAGAGATAGAGATAGTAGCCGATGTAGATGTGGAAGTCGATGTCCTTGAAACAGGTTTTCGGGAGGACGTCGACCTCACAGGGACACTCCTGCGTGCAACGGCAGTTCGAGGGGGCGCTGAAGCGGAAGTAGTCCGGATTAGAGCCGGCGCTCTCAGCGGTTGCGATCCCGTAGATAACCTCGTCCGCGGGCGGACGTTCGGAACCATCTCCCGCTGTTTCGCTGGCGGTGACTTGCGCACCCAGCACCCGAATAGATCCTCCCACTCCCACTCGCTTCCTTCTAATCCGTCACTGGCATCCTCGTTCTCATTCGAAGACAAACCATGTCTCGAAGACCTAGATCCGTAGAATCTTCGCTCCGCTGTGTTGACTTCGTCCATGAGCTCGTACCGGATACGTTCGTTTTCACGCCCGCTAGCAGCAGACGAGACGGACACATCGCGCTCAAAGTGGCGCAGTGCGCATGCCCAGAAAGAAGCTTCCAAAGCACGAAGGTCGCGCTCATGAAGAGCCAATGCATACCTTCGTAGAGATCGCATCGCACCAAGCAGAGATCGGTCAACTGGCCTAACAGGAGAACCAGCAAGCTCTTCGGGGGCAAAGGTTGCAATGACAAGGTCGTCGTAGGTGCTCGTGACAGGGTGAGCATCCTTGAGCAAGCTCACGAGCTCTTCGACATCATGAGCGCTGCGCGAAGCTAAGAGTGGAGATGCGAGACACTGCGTCGCCAAACAAGCTAAGACGTCTTGAACCTCCCGGAATGGCGATTCGGAATGGGCATCGTCGTCACAAAGATGGATACCAAGCGCACGGGAGGTAACAAGACAGTCGACGATAGACGCAAACTCGTCGTGCTGTGCCGGCAGGAGCAGGTCATCATCCAAGTCGAGAAGAACAACACGGCTGTGGAGCACCGTAGTCCATCGGGACAACCTATCGCATAGCTGAATATTCTCGGCCTCGAACTCTCCATCAGGAACCTTTCCACGCTTCCGCTTCATCTTCTTCCGACGACTTTGTCGGCTGATAACCTCCGCCAAGCCGCAAAGAAGCTGTACGAAGGCGGGGAAATCGGTGGCCTGCATGTGTCGGCCCAGTCTGGATACTGCCCTGCTATTCCACACATCCGCAGATCCCATTTCCACGAGAACATCAACCAGGATCGTAACAAAGCCGGTTTCGGTGTAATGAGAAGGTTGGTGAGAGCCTTGGTCCTTGCTCAGGTTGGATGATGTCCACTTTATGCAGAGTTCCCTCAAGTAGGACGAGTGGGCTGGATGGCAGATAGGGCGCGAGGCGGAAGGGCGACCAGCACAAATTGCGGTCGCAAGAAGAGCACGAAGAATAATTTTGGACTCTCGAGGTAAATTGTATGAGAGCGACATGTCAAGAAGACACGATACGAGTGTTGGCTGGTGAGGACAAGTCTTCATGACTATGGAAAGAGCATGGGAAACCAATGTCCATCTGTGCCGACACAGAAGAGCGAGACTCAGCGCGGGACCTGACACATGAAAAGAGTTTTAGACATCATACCCGCGATATTGTTCAGAGACTGCCTCGTAACATTCGTTCATGATCGCCATCTCCGCGTCCTCGTCCACATCGCAGCTCTCGTCCCTGTCCTCGTACAAACTGAGCTCGATGTCGTCTTGAATAGACTCCCCTACAACTGCAGCACACATGTCCGTCAAGCTCATGATCTTCACCTCTTTTCCAACAGACTCTGATCCGAAATGGGCTTGGAGCACGTTCTTGAACGTGTCCAAGACGGCGTAGACCCTCCGCGAGAGTTCGAGGTTCTCCAGGCTGTGGTGATCCAAGTGCGCGCGGGATGCGAGAGCTTTGGGTGATAAGAGGATAGCAAGCGGGGGATGTTCGTGGAGTGCCGGTGGCAGAGCGGGAGCCGTATGTTACGAGAGACGCGTTTGAAGAAGAGGACGACGCTAGAGACGCAAGATTCGCACATTTGTTGCGCAGAGGACGAAGCAAGCGATTTATCCTAGAGACCGATATGTTCTTCCCGAGAGTGGAGACCATTCTGAGCCCTGAAGGCCTGACGAGGTGGCTCAGTCCTGTCGACTGTCGATGTTGAGGTCTACAGGCAATGTAATCGTCGACGCGTCGACGCGTCGATGCCAGTTTGTCGAACTCCAACCAGTTGCCATGTTGGGAAGGTACAAGCTCAGCGGCCTTGAGTGGCAAACGATCGGATCGGTGGCGGGACCAGTTCGCTCGTGGAGGGAATTAGTGGGAAATTCCCGAATGCCAACAAAACAATCCAGGAAAACTAAGGTCAAGATAGACTACACACATAGGATACATCGAGTACAGCAAATCAAGGATAACTAGACAAGAAAAATCATAGAGGATCGCACAGTCCAACGGTCTAGCCATTCAAGTCCGAAATCGCGTATCGCTCCCAGAGCTACTTACATCGCCGTCTGCGGTGCCATGGGCATCGGTGGGTCCGTCGGGTCAGGGTGGTCATGGCGGTGACGCCGCTGTGCAAACCGTAGGTAACGTGAGAAGCGAGAGCCTGGCGTAGGCGAGGATGGCGAATGACCGCGGTCAATGGGCGCATGGCCATCTTCGGTTGACCCAGACAGCATTGTTTCCAGTGCGTGGAAGTCTGTCCAGTTTCGTAATTAGTATCGATGACTCAAATGTCCACGTGCAAGGACGTACCATGTCGACAAAGTGGACAGGAACTAGAGAGCTCAAGCAGCCACGGATCAACGCAGCGCTGGTGAAATTTGTGCTGGCCCTCGCATGGAAGCACGCGTAGATCATCTCCCTCCTCGAAATCGAGGATACATATAGGGCACGTCTCTCGCCCTATAGCATCCGGCATGGGATGGTCGGGGGCTGGTGTCTCTTGCGAAGGACCTGCAGAGCTCCCAACAGCTGTCCCTGGCCGCGGCCTGTCGACCAGGGTCATATTCAGTTTTGGAAGGCTCTCCCGTCTCTGTGGAGAACTAGGCTCTCCTCGGACATCAGCAGGTTCAGATGTTTGAACAAACGATTTGCCAGTTTGAGCCTCCTCCGTAGCATCCGCAATATCTTGCTCGTGCAGATCTTTCATCTCCAGTGACTGTGATCGCTG